>JAMAMT010000170.1:0-44904 GCA_023630325.1 Syncephalastrum sp. PYS2702
CGGGGCATCCAAGGCCACGTTGGCCGATGGTTGACGGGGGTTTGCTTCCCCGACCCCATTCCACTCCTTTAATAAATTTAATTTTGTTCCAAAGTATCCATAAGACTGCTCCATAAATTGTAAAGCCTCTTCGCCTGCAGGTCAAAGTCATAAATCAATTGAACTCCATTTCGATCTCCCTCTCGCTCGCACGTTCACGCTTCCTGCTCAGGTCTGTTGATGGGCGCTGTTAAGCTGGTTTGGCCATATCCAGGATAGCAAAGGCACGGCCATGTTTGACATGCGCATGTGCCTAGCGGCTACGCGTTCCTTGCGTGTGTATCAACTCCACGAGCGCTATGCATGTTATGAGCCACTCATTTCTTGACCAGATCGGACAATGTGATGGGCAGTTTATACATCTGTTCTCATTGTGATTTTGAACGAACCTTCTCATGCGTCATTGTTGATAAATAGTATCGATAAACTATGTCGTTTTTCACTATATGAAGAATAGTACTATGAGCTTGGCGTTGGATAATGGCATGAGCAGTATGTTAGCCACTGTATCGCATAAAATAAGGATCGGTCACGAAAGAATCACGGTAGTCGTAGTGATAGACCTTCCGCAGAAAATTCGCATTATTTCATACAAGAGGATACAGCATATAAAAGAGGTTTGAAATGCTCCATGATATACGAAAAAGCATTGACTTGGTTTTTTCAAGCATGGAAAAAATTAAAGTGACCAAGATACCATTAGAGCTTCGTCTCCATGACAAACACACTTAAAAATATAAAATAAGAGCCATCTACGACAGAGCTGAGTTGGATTCATCAAGGAAGACAAGGAGGCAATAAAACGAAGCGATGCAAGGCGAGCAGCGAGCTGAAGGAGGGAGTGTTTCGTTGACATGCATGTGGCGAGGATATGTGATATGTCATGAATGAACTGACAGTAGCAACATATAGCTCCGTATCATTTTATAAGCAAGGGATGTATCAGAGTTTGCTTTGGCATGACTGGTGCCAGCTTGGCGGAACTTGGGAAAGCAGCTGGTGGTGGTGGTGGTGGTGGTGGTGCACGAGGGTTGGACTGGTAGCCATAAAAAATGGGGCTATGAATGGCCGGATCAAAGGGAATCGGGGCTCGATGCACCATGGGCACAAAGAAGGCCGGGTGAATCCGCGCAGGGTCAGATCATATGTGGATATTTGGCGGGGTACCGGCCTAAGCGTCAACGTTGGATTGTTGTGTGTTCGACTGCTGTACATTGGAGGCCAAATGGGTGTGAAAGAGAAGGCGTGCTTGTGAAATACAAAAGAGCGAGGGAGTAAGCGCGTGTATGATTCTCACTTTGCGTGCGAATTCCTCCTTTCTCTCCTTTCCTCCGTCCTGAGTGCATAAGCATTTGACCCAATCGATAACGTGTAAAATACGATCACTATATCAGTGTAAAATGGGATGTATATATGAATGTGAAAATAGTCTGTGCATGTGTGTGTTTGTGTGTTTGTGTGTGTGCGAACGTATGTAACGTAAAGAGAGAGACAAAAAGAGTGTGAGATACAATAAAGTATAAGGCAAGACAGATAATACCGAACTATGCTGTACGATTACCACGGCGTACGCCTCGTGAAGAGTCCTTCCCTGCTGCTGCTGCTTCTGCTGATGCTGCTGAGGATGGACCAACATGTGGCCCATTTTATGCAGCAGCAGCAGCAGCTGTGGCCGCAGTCGCAGTCACTGTTGCCGAGGTCGATAAGGATGCTGAGGCGGTCGTGGAAGGCAAAGGCGAGGCAACGGGCATAGCGGCAGGGTCCAGGCCTTCACCCTCGCTCGCAACCTCGCCCGGCAGAGTCTCGCCCATCCTGCGAGCCTCGACTTCGCGAAACGACGCTAACGTTCGCGCCTCCTCCTGTAGTAGGCCCTTGTGCAGCGCCATCTCATGGCCACGACAGAAGATCTGATACTGACAAAGGATTCAGATACGTTCTTCTGGGTCCGGGGCCCCGGATCAGGGCGAGAACAGGTTCGAATTTAAAGATTAACATGAGCAGACACCGTAGGCTGCAGAGGAACTAGTAGCAGAAAAGGAGAAAGTCGTCTGGAAGCTGAGTGCTGCGTTGATTAGACATGCTTCGGAATAACAGAAATCAAATGGCTTTGGTTATTTCTGATGGTATCTCAAATATACAGTTAAATTTCAGTGCGGTAGTACATTGTGAGGAAGAATATATGAGCACCACATGATAACACATGACAAAATTGTATATAGATATCCTATATGTAGAGCACCTGAGCAATAGTTCTTACATAGTGGCATCAGCTTCGATAATTTCAGACACACTACATACGGATCAAATCCCGGAAAATTGATGGAGCATTAATATTGTTAAGCGTGAATCCATTCATAGAGAAACACACTATGATGCATTTCTTGGGAGAGAGCAAGTATCGGTCCACATTATTGCACGTCTGATACGCGCTACGGTAAACTTATATGAATCAATACCATTATAATTATATGTCAGACAAACTGTATTTGTAAAAGCAGTGAAGTGAAGCTTAAACTAGGTAGACTACTGCATCCAGAACAAAAAATGAAGCTTCAATAACTCATCATGAATATTATACATAGGGATCCGGTATGGTCCTGCTGCAGTCACACAATTGTCAGGATTTTCGCGTATCCGTCCAATGTAAGCTCACGTATGTACTGGTACCCTGCATAGCTTTGTGTAGCTAGGCGTGCTGACACACTATAGTCTAATTTGCACCCAGAACATTATTCCATGAGGTCACACGAGCACACGTATCATGCAGCTTCGCCAGAATTACCAAAAATAGCAATCACATTCTTTCAAAGTTCTTTTTTGTTCTTTTCACCTTCAGGCAATGTCTAAATTTTTCCTGCCCCCCATGTCCAGAATTGCACTAGACTATATTTTGACAGGCAATTTACTTTCTCACTAAGTCAAGGATACGTGCGAATTTGAGTTTTCACTGTTTGCTTTCTTTTTTTCCATCACTTGTTCATGGCTCTAATTAGACACTGTGATGACACATGCCTGTCAGTTACTCAGCGAAACCATGAATAGCACGTGTGATGCATCGACCGCACGTCATAAGGGAGTGAGCGCCGTATGTGATTGCAATGCTAACGAAATGGACCGCTTCGATTGTCATACTGCCGCAATTGGCGGCTTGTGGCGGAGTTGTCATAGATATCAGCCTACACCGTACTCTTTGGTAGCAACGTAATGCTAAAGTTCCCGGTAACAACAGAAAAGCTAGTGATAAAAACAAGACGAAATAATAGAGTAATTTCGTAAGGCAATCGTCATTGTTGAGACATTTTGATTGGGTAACATAAGGAAAAATCCGTCTGCAGCATACAGATAGATAGCATCAGCTAGCTCACTCCTGGTATGCGTCCTCGATGGTCTTGACAAAATCCGAAACGTCGTGACCCCCAGGGCAATCTTTCCAGGTGCCATCCCGAATGCAACGCAGTTGGTTGTTGATAAAGACCGTGCAACTCTTTCTATGTACGGAAGAAAATGCAAGGTCATACTTAAGTCATTGGCAAATATTGATAGGAGATGACAAGTCTTACGTAACACCGAGGCGATTTGTCCGGTCGACGGAGGCGGCGAGAAGGCTCTGACCGAGTGAAGAAGTTGTACAAGCTTCCACAGGTTCAAATGGAACACCCAGACGCTCCGCTGTTGTAATTGGGACAAAAAGATGGGTTGGATACACATAAAAAGGCATTCAGCGAAACTTCCTTCGAGAAAAGGCCGAGCTCTTAATTACCACACGATTCGGCCAAACCGTTCTTCTCGCCGATGGCACCATTATGTTCGTTCATGCACAGAATAAAAGGGTACCAGAGACTCGGGTCGGGGTGCAAATGATGGAAACAGAGTTCCTGGACATTGCCCAAACACTCAGTCTCTCCATGTTTACTATACCATGACGATACTGCCTTATCAGAGTCTGTTTTCCTTCGTCCTGTTACAAGTACCATTTGAAACCAAGAGGTTGATCTCGATCCGGCTGCGCAATGTAGTTTACATCGAATTGCACCCGATTCGTATCGACCTCGTCCACTGCACCGGGTGGTAATGTACGATAAACACGAACACGTATTTAGTACAGACGCATCACTTTGCATTTGTCTTCTTTTTCTTTTTTCTGGTGAATGACGCACAAACTTTGGCAAAAACGTTCTCACAGTGAACCGCGTCCGGGCACCTTTTGGGTATATTTAATACTACTTTTATTGCCCAGCAGCTTTACCCATGGCTTACTTGCTCATGACAAACAATTCAACCGGGATGGTTTTGTCTGTTTGCATAATCCACTTCCATTGAGTAGCCTGGCGCGTGTAAAGAGCCGAGAACGAAAGGAAGCCGAGCACAAAAAGTGAAGCAATGCCAAGAGTGAGCGTTCGCGACATTTCGAAAAGGAGAGAAAAAAAAATAGAACTGCGGAAAAAGGGCCCAGACACTCAGCTCCCTTTTCATTCGGGAATTCTCTATCCTATACATGCACGGTACAAAATTTACTGTGCTATGTAACCCTCACTATTCCCCTTTTTTTAAGGTATTCTGCCGCAGAACTAAAAGAGGGATAGTGTGCTCGGTGCAATGACGTTGTTGATCGACGTGGTTACGTAGGTACATTCCTGATATTGTCAAGCGCCGCGCACAAAAAAAAAGCGGCGACGAATAGTTTATTTTGGGTTTGAAACGACCTTAATGTCCAAGGTAAAGGCAGAGCAATGAAAAGCACATGCACTATTGGGAAGTGTACTGACATAACAAAAGTAATGCCTTATTTCATTATTATATATCAAGCCATCAATGGTAAGAAGCTTTTTTTTTTTTACTTTTTTTTTTGCCCGCAGGGCGATCAGCTCCTCCATGCCGTCATGACGCAGGTTGAATGATATTTGTGTAACAGAAGTCGACCAGGTTGAGTGAAATGGAATCTCTTAGAATACTGAATTAAGCAGAGTTGGAAAATTCGGGCGTTCCGCAACCGTTTGCTTCTTGCCATATCATGGCTCAAGAGAGTACTATTGCAACTTTTTACTTCCTTGCTTCTTTTTCTCTTGAAAAACATTCTTTTCAATCACATGACCAGTGAAAACATGTCTCGGCAGTCCAAAAAATCAACTACCCCCATCCACTCACAATCCACTTCCGCCACTGAAGACGAAGATAGCACACCCACCGGCATCCAGGTTTCCATGGAAGTCGCCGTATCTTCTTCACTGGCCACATTCATCAAGAAGCTGTGGATGTAAGACGGACTACGCTGTGCGCGGTATTAATTACTAGAAACCAACTGCCAGTACGTTTATGTATACTTATTAGTATCGTCAACGATGCAAATCTACAGAGCCTCATCCACTGGTCGGATGCGGGCGATGTGATCTGTATCCCCAACGTAACGGTATTCTCCAAGCGAGTCCTCCCAAAATATTTTAAGCACGGCAACTGGCAAAGCTTCGTACGCCAACTGAATAGTAAGTCGGTCCTATAAGTCAAACGTCGGTTTGGATCGCACTCAGTCACATATAAACTAGCAGTCAGAGAGAGCTGACCTGCTTCTTAGTGTACGGCTTCCGGCGCGTGTACTCGCCCACACCCGCTCCGCTCACGGCTCATCACACCCGCAGTTCGGCAGCTTCGAATTGGCCGGACCAAGCCGGTCCCATGTCAATGATGCTCCGCTCGTCGTCGTCTTACCAGTTTATGAACGAAAACTTTGTACGCGACGACAGTCAACGCCTTGTGAATATCAAGCGCAAAGCGGGTAGCAATAGACAAACCACTGCTGTCCGGCAACAGCAAGAACAAGAACGACAGCAGCAGCAGCAACAGCAAGCCACCAACGATAGTGGATCGCAAGGACCCTCGCAGTCCCATCCAAGTTCTGCTAATCATGTGCCAATATCAACAGAAGCCACCGAACAGATACAAGAACGCGTCTCGCACCTTCTAGAACAACTCGCCGAAACCGAAAATAAACTTGAGGTGATGCAGAATGAAGCATACTGTATCAAGCAAATCCAAATTCAGCAGCAACAGGTACACTGCGTCCGTTCTGCGTGCACCTGACATAAATTAAGTTTTGCATCAATCCATAGGTGATTCGAACCCTTGTAGATTCAGCGGCCTCGATGTTCAAGGAGAAAGGTTATTTGGAATAAGGAACATCGAGTCGTGGTCTAAATTCTCGTGTATTTTCAGCAGGGCTGCCAGAGCACCAATTGCAGCTAATACAAACCTCGTTAGAGAGATTGCAGCCCTGTAAGTATATTCTTATTAATTCCGGGTCTATAGATCTTAACAGTAATACGCCACATTCTTCTATCCTTTTTCTTTACGCTCACAGTCGTTGACCGGCTTGGCAGTACAAAAGAAATTGACAAAAGTGGCGGCGCTGGTAGTAGCGGCAGCGGCAGCCATCGAGACGATGCGTCAGCAGCAGCAACAAGGGGACCCTCGGTCGTGGTGGTTCAATCCCCTAAAGCGAAGGAGGGTGAAAGCGAAGAAAATGGTAGGCCAGATAGCTATTCTTCACTTCCGCACAAGCGCCGCTGGTCAGATCCGTCTCAAGAGTTACTAACCGGACGTCGTCCTCTACCTGTCCCTCAATCATTCGCGCCGCCCTCTTTACACCGGTTGCATGCAACAGATGAACCCCGTTTACCACCCATATCCGAGGCCATCTCTAATACCAGTACGCAGACCACAACATTACCACCGCTTAGCTCTACACCGGAGACGATACAAACCCAACCAACCCCCACGTCCCAGATCTCGCCGGGCTCCCCCTTCCAACTGCTTCCATTGGGACGCAAATCTACCGACAACAAATAAACAAAGAAGGAGGCATGAAAAAACTGGTAAAGAAAAAGTCTTTATTGGGTTGAACTATTACATGTGTGAAACGGAGATGTAATTTTCAAAAAAAAAGAACAAAGTAAAAAAGAAGAGAAAAGAGAGAAAGGAGTTGCGATTATTACACTGTGCAGTGAGACTGCACATGCGATGTATATATGACGGTGTAGCAGTGTAGCAGTGGATGACGAGAATGTAACGTGGTATCAAATATGTATGTTGTGCGTGTAAATATGTGGGTGTGTGGTTTTTGCTTAGGCAGCGGTCGCCACAGGCAAGGCAGTCACCTTCTTGTCCTCCTCGGTCTTCTCACTCTGCTTCCATTCAAAGTCCTCAGTGGCGGTGTCAACGAGCATTTCAGCGATAGCGAGCGAGGCGGTGCAGGCCGGGGTGGGGGCGTTGCGGACACAGAGAATCTTGCCGTCCATCACCTTACGCTCAAGAATATAGTCGTTGGCCGCAATACCACCTTGTTCAAACACCTGAGACATGACACCAGCAAAGCTCTCCTCCACCATGTCCTCCGTCAGGCCGGGCACGTAGGCCTGAGCCGCGCGCAGGAAAGCACGCTTGTTCATGTCCTTATACAGCTCACCGATGGAGAGGGAGGGGTTCTTGAGAGCGAAGAACCAGAGGTTGACGTTGGTCAGCGAGTCAAAGAGGTCCTTGAGCTTGAAGTCGGTGAAGGTGTAACCTTCGCGGGCAAAGGTCAGGCAGGCACCGGGGCCGACGATCATCTGGATACCGCGGCGGGTGTTGACAGTGGGGGTGAAGTGAACGCCCACAGGGATACCGCCGCCGCTGGGGACGGGATAGACGTTCATGCGACAGATACCACGGTACTCGGGCTTGAGCTGGTAGTAAGTGCCACGGAAGGTAACGACCTTGGCGCGGCTCTTGTCGCCACCGGCCAGGCCGGCCACACGGTCAGAGTAGAAACCGGCACAGGTGATGACGTTCTTGGCGGACACCTTGAGGGTGGGGCCACGCTGGTTAGGCTCGGCACCCCAGATCTCAATACGGCCATCAGGGCGTTGCTCGAACTTGGAGGCTTCAAAGGCAAGCTTGATTTCAGCACGGCCGGACTGCATAATCTCGTTTGCAATGCACTGCGCAACCAAGCCATAGTCTGTGATACCGGTGTTGGGCGAATACAAAGCCGAGTAGGCGACCACGTTGGGTTCCAAGCGCTGGATCTGTAAAGAATGCGTTTTTGTTTAGTATTTGATATGTACGTGCGCGTGTGTGTTTGCATTATTGACGCATCCGCTGGGCGGATACCCAAAGCAGCGAAGGTTATTAATGTTTATACATACCTCCTCGCTGTTCAACACCTGCAGGTCCTTGACGCCATTGAGTGAGGCAATCTCGTACAGGCGCTCCACCTGCTTGTGCTCCTTTTCGTCGACCGCCACAATCAGCTTGCCGCATCGCTCGACGGGGAGCTGGTTTTGTTTGCAGTACTCGTACATCAGATCAGCGCCGCGGACACAGGTCTTGGCCATGCGCGAACCGGGCTTGTAGTAGATACCAGCATGGATAACACCGCTGTTATGGCCCGTCTGGTGAGCAGCTACCTCACGCTCCTTCTCCAGGACGGCAACGGTCATGTCGGGGAACCGCTTGAGCAGCTCACGTGCGGTGGCCAGACCAATGATACCACCACCCACTGTTGTCAATAAAGGGTAATATAAATAAAAATAGGAGACCTTTCAGTACACGTTATTGCCAGATGATAACGAGGAATTCTTACCGATCACGACATCAAAGTCGGTCTTGCCATTGTTCTTTGCCAAAGAAGTACGGAAACGCTGCTCAGCGGCCATACCGCGCAGCTTGGCAAAGCCGGGGTTCTCGGGCTTGTTCTCACCAGGCAGACTTTCCCAGAACGAGAGCTTTTGCTCAGCATGGACCTTGCTCGTGGGGTCAGGTCGCTTCATGGTCATGTACAGCATGCCAGTGGCGGCAAAGGCACCCATGGTGATGGCAGGCATACGTCGCCCGGTAAACATTCTTGCAGATCGAGGGAACACCATGATAACTAGCTATGGACTTGCGAACGAAAAGAAGAAGGAGGGAGAGAAAGAGGTTCGTAAAGAGGACACTTTGCTAGCAATCCATCTCATTTATAGTCTTGGCAATTCGATGCCGGGGGACGCAAAGAACCTTCTATCCATACCCCCCAGATAGACCGTGATGTATGCAAACATTGCAAGGAGTATGCGTCTGCAGTATTATCTCACCCCGATTTACAGCTCCCCCCAATCCGTAATTTGTCCAGGCTTCCTTCTTAATAAAGTGTCAATTGCCATCCTTCTCCCCCCCTCGCTCTTGAGTCTCCCTGATATCTACAACCCTTATATTTTTCTATGCTTTCTCCCTTTCCCCTTGTTCTCCCGCCGGACCCTCTAAGAAACGCAAAATAAAAAAAACTGCCCCTGAGATCATATAACATCTTCAGTGTGGCCACACTTTAGGTACACACAGCCGCGTGTGCACGAGAGAGTTAATAGGCGTTTTTTGAGGGGTGTTCTCCTAAATTTAAGCGAACGGAAAGGAGACGGGATGAGATGTGCCACGGTGGCAGTCTGACGGTGGCAGCACCACAAGCAAAAAAAAAAAAAAAACAAAAGAAGCGGATCATCCAATACATCCCCCATTTAGAGCGTTAGCAAAAAAGATTCACGTTCCAACCGCGCTTAACATTGTGCCAAGATTTTCGTTTCCTTTACAGTTTCCTGTGATCTCGCAGAATGTGTGTTGATCCATTCCAATTTTGTTTTCTCTATTGGTTGTATGTATTTACATCCTCATTTGGTTATTACGCTTCTATGCTAATACTTATTTGCGCACTTCCGCATTAAGGCCCTTCTTGTTTCGCGCAATCTCAATGGCATAGAACTACACACACAAAAGATAAGAGTGAGTCCGTATATCCGGGGGGTTTGTTGTTGTTGTTGTTGTCGCCGTCAACGGCGACGTCTTTTTGGCTTACCTGCATGCGGACGCCTGCAGTTACAGGACGGAGTGAAAAGAAGGGGCAGATAGAGCAGAAGAGAAAGAGAATATGTGTCAGCTAAACATAGCTGCAGATAGTCCCGAAATTCTTACCAAACATCGTATTTTGTTCAGTATAGTCATCTCTGCAGTCGATGCGGATCAGGGTGCCAAAATTAAACTCGTTGACCTTCTTCTCGTATTTGTTGACCCAGTTGCGCCACTTCTCTTTGGCCTTGGGCGTCTTGAAATGGTCGTCGTTCAAATGCTTGACATCGATCTCGGGAAACTCCTTTTCAAAGTCCTCGTAGATCTCATCATCGATGCTATATACACATATATCATTATCATAGTATGGTGAGTTCACGTCCTGCTTAGTATGTTTATACAGGATACACATACCTCGTCAAACGGAGCTTGCTCGCATCGATGGCCGAGATCAGTTTGAAATATGTTTCAGCATGGTGCATAGCCTATCAAGACGAGGAAAAGGTAAATTTGGGCGCGTTTTTAGGCAAAACTAATCATGGATAGATAGATAAACAATAAGCCAAAGCGTACTTTTCGAGATAGCGTAACGTGGTAGACGTCTTACCTTTTTGAACTTGCCTTGACGGCCCACTGCTTCTCTAGGAATGGGCACATACGCCGTGTCAATAAAAACGAAATGAGGTGCATACATGGGGATTAAACGTTACCAATATCCTCGAGCTGCTCGAGATCTTCGGCCTTGGGAAGAGACATTGGTTCGATCGCGTCTATTGTAATAGAACAGAAACCCAAAAAAATTTGTGATGTTCGGGTGACGGGTCAAGGACTGACGGACAAAACCCCGAAACACGCGCGGAGTCCTCCTTTTCGTTTTGCATAGCACAGTAGCAGTGCACTATCCCATACCACGGCTACTCCTCATATTCCCTATCGTATTTACTACCGTATTCCTAGTGTACTAGTTATTGAGTCGTACGAAACTTCGCATGGCAAAGGACACCGACCTCGAGAACGATCTGACTGCGTCGGATGAACTCGACCAAGAAGACGATTCCGACTACGACTCGAATGGAGCCGAGAGCGAGGACTCGAGCGATGAAGAAGACATGGACGAGGAGCCCAAGCTACGCTACCGCCGCGTCGGCGCAGGCGTGCGTGATATCCTGGAAAAAGACACTGCTTCGACGTTGCGCGTCTCGGACAAGTTTGTGGTGCGTTTATTACACCTAAGAGTTGGCCCTATTTCGACTCAAAGCAGACAATAGGCTCTAGGCACGCACTGGGGTGCCGTCCATGTCCTGGATTTCGAGGGCAATGTTATAAAGACGTTCCAGAAACACGCGGCTACGGTGAACTGCATCTCCATCGATGATGCGGGCGAGTATATCGCAAGTGCCTCAGATGATGGTATGTAACTATTTACGTGTGTGCCTGAAACGCATCACTCACAATTTCTATAAGGCAAGGTCTTCATCTACGCGCTCTACTCCTCCGAGATCCTCCAATACAACTATCGCCGCCCGGTCAAGGCCGTCGCGCTAGATCCCAACTATGCACGTAGCTCGACTCGTCAGTTTGTGTCAGGTGGCATGGCCGAGCAGCTGATTATGAGCGACAAGGGCTGGCTCGGCCACAAAGACGTCGTGCTACATGCAAATGAAGGCCCTATCTATGCAATCCAGTGGCGCGGCCGCTTCATTGCTTGGGCAAACGACACCGGCGTCAAAATGTACGACACGACCACCAACCTGCGCATTACCTACATTGATCGGCCTGCAGGGAGCCCACGTGCGGACCTCTACCGATGCCGCATGTGCTGGAAGGACGACACAACATTGCTGATGGCCTGGGCGGATACTGTCAAGGTGGCCGTCGTAAGGGAGCGGCCCGCGAAACAAGTCCAGCAAGGCCAACCATCCCACTATGTCGAGATCATCACCATGTTCCAGACCGACTATATCGTGTGCGGCATCGCGCCCTTTAACGATACCCTGCTCTTGCTCGCCTATGTCACCGAGGAGGAGGAGGACGCAGATACCCAAGACCCGGAACTGCAACGCAAGCGCCGTGCGATGCAGCCCGAGCTGCACATTATGAATGACGAAAACGAGGAGATATCCGCGGATGTACTTGCCCTGCACGGTTTCGAACATTACCAAGCGAACGACTATGTGCTAGAGTTTCTCGACGAGGAAGACATGTTCTATGTCGTGGGACCCAAGGATCTCGTGGCCGCTCGGCCTCGCGACCAGGACGACCATATCGAGTGGCTGTTGGACCACGAGCGCTATGGCGATGCGCTGCAGGCCGCCCGGGATGCGGAGAAATACCACGGCGGAAGCCACCGCTTTGACGTCGATGCAATTGGTCAGACGTACCTCAACTGGCTCGTGGAGCACAAACAGTTCGAGGAGGCAGCGAAGGAGTGCGTGCATGTGCTTGGCAACGACAAGACCCTTTGGGAAGATTGGGTTTTCCGATTCACTGAAACGGGCGAACTCAGGGTAATGTGAAGGAACGCACGGTCGCTGCATCATCTCATATGCCTCTGCTCTAGGCCATCGCTCCCTATATACCCACCAAGGACCCCCAGCTGAGCAGCACGGTTTATGAGATTGCCCTTGCATGGTTCCTGAAGAGCGACCCACAGGTAAAAAGGTGGATTCTATGCGTATGCATCTGTGGCTAACTTGCTTATTCTTAGGCTCTCCTAAGTACGCTCCACCGTTGGCCTCGCACCTTGTACAGTCTATCCAATGTCATTGTGGCCGTGGAAGATTATTTACCCAAAGACAAGGATAACCCCGTTTTGTTGGAATGCTTGGCAGACCTGTAATTTTAAGTCCTCATCAGTAATGAGCTCGAGCTTACTAACCTTACCTATTAGGTACACTTACAACAACCAGCCCGATAAAGCGATCGAGTACAATCTCCGTTTACGAAGACCCAATGCATTCCAGCTCATCCAAGAGTACAATATGTTTGACGCTGTCAAGGATAAGGCGGTCTTACTTCTCGACTTCGATCAGCATTTGCTCAAATCCCCGGAAAACGAGAACAAAAATCCAAGTCAAATGCCTGCTGTTCAGATGCTTGTCAAGAACACCGACGCCATCCAGGTACGCCAAATTCTACTTTTCTGCTCACTTAGAATTTTATTTTCTTACACCACTCCGTACGCAGCCCAACAAGGTTGCACGGCAGTTGCAATCGCATCGGCAATTCTTGCACATTTATCTGGATGCTTTGTTCGACCGGGATCGACACATTGGTTTTGAGTTCCATGATCTGCAGGTAAGATATTAGGCGCCTATTTTTTTTTGGACGACCTTTCTCCCCCCAATATTACAAGTAGACTCACCCTTGCCATGCAGGTCGAACTTTATGCAGACTACGAGTATCCCAAACTTCTTGATTTTCTACGCGCTAGTCACTACGTGTCACTTGAGAAGGTAATGACGCTTGATATGGGATGGACGCAGCTACTTATTCTTGCTATTTGTAGGCATACAAAGTGTGTGAAAAGAAGGATTTAGTACCCGAGATGGTGTACATCCTAGGTCGGATGGGCGATAATAAGAAGGCGTTGATGTTGATTATTGAGCGACTCGGCGACGTGCAACGCGTGAGTGCTTCTTTGTTTTTTGACAAAAGTCCTGCATCTATCGTTTGCCTAATCTGATTTCTATTTGCAGGCGATCGACTTTGCTAAGGAGCAAAAGGATGATGATTTGTGGGAGGACTTATTGACATATTCAATGGACAAGCCGACATTTATTCGCGGGCTCCTCGAAAATGTGGGCACAGACATTGAACCGCTACGTCTGATCAAACGTATCCCTGACGAGCTCGAAATCCCGGGTCTCAAAGCATCTTTGCTCAAGATTCTCCAAGACTACAATCTTCAGGTAAAAAAAAGAGTGCTATTCTAAAGAGAAGCAATGCAAGATACTCATCGCATGTCGTGTGATAGATGTCGCTGCACGAAGGATGTGAGAAGATTCTGGTGAGCGACAGCGTGCATCTGGCTGAGCGCATGTACCGGACCCAGAAACGCGGCATCCACTGCGACCGTAAGTAGAGATAGATGGGTTTTAAAGGGTTCCATGGAAAACTCATGGTTGGCATGTTTTAGAGGACATGGTATGTCACCTGTGCGAGGAACCCGTCTTTGTAGATGACAGCAGTCTGGACGAGCTCCCGAACAGCATCATTTTCTTTTGCCGTCACGCGTATCACGAGCGCTGCCTGCTTGACAAGCAGGATGAGGGCAGCAAGGGCGGACCCTCGCCGCCGGCTCACACAATCCACGCAGGCTCGCTGAGCACCAAAGTCAACCACACCGCGCTACTCAAATCAACGCGCGACATGGGCTGCCCCATATGCCGGGAACAGGCTGCCGGCGGAAATGCATTTGTCAACCGGATGAAATCGCAACGCCGCACAGTGTCGACATCACAAAGAAGTTTGGGGGTTGTTCACTGAAGAAGCAAAAGTAAAAAGGAAAGAAAGCACTCTATCATTTTTACACACATATCCTATACGCACGCAACAACAACATCCATGCATTTGCTTTTGTCAATCCACAGTTGGTTTTCCTTTTTCCTCTTTTCTCTTATTTTTAGAGTGGGGGCCTGCATATCATGCATGCATACTCGCACATTTACACCTGAATGTTTCTATTTGAGATTGTGCGGTCCATCGTTTTGTTAAACAATCTGCCACGACCTCCATCCCTGCACTTTTGAAAAACGCCACTTGTAGTTGAAATGCTGCTGCGTAACGATGGTTCTCAAACGGCTGACGAAGCACTTGCCTATGTACATAATGTACATACTTAATATAGAATCTAATAACAGAAGCAAACAATCTCTTTGTGATGGATCCAAAGATGGATATATGTATCGACAGAGTCGGTATAACAGACCGTTGTTTGTGCAACTTTAGCCATCTTGGTACGAACGGGCTCCTTATCGCTTGGTTGCTGGGCGAAATTCCCGTACCTACCCCGTCTTTTATCCTATGCATAAACCCTACAGCATCTCGCTCTTTCCTCTTTCCACGTAAATGAAATTCGTTGCATGGAAATAAAAACAGAAAAGAGGCATATGTTGTGGCTTTATGAAATGTGTGCATGCCGGTGAAAACTGCGGCCGCGAGATAGAATGACAGTATCACGTCGTGCTACCGATTCGGGAGGAAAAGGGGAAGAAAAAGCGGCGGTTGCGACGCTTGCAGCGACCTCCACTGCCTTCCGTAGGCTCTTCTGGTTATCCTTCCTTTGTAAAGTGGTGACACATAATGAGGCTTGACCTCATAGTAGGTGCGTGGAAGACAAGGAAAATAAAGCCTCCTGGTATATGTACTCTACGGGTTTTAGGGAGAAAGAAACAGAGGACGTCATGCGCTTGATTGACGTAATGCGTGAGGGCCTATTACCTTTTGAAATGGCATATTTCAAGGTCCGCATTGTCTTAGCTTGAGAAGTCGTTTATTCACGGGCAGTTGCCTCTTGATTCATCCATCCATCCATCCATTTTTTACATACACGAGGTGAGTATCAGAACGACAGCATCCAACATGGCCGAATGCACGATATCGGATACACCTTGTTGGACGAGATGACCCGCAGATGGTCGAATGAGCTTTAGCGCAATGACTCACCAGCCCTTCCTCATTTGAATTCCAATTTGATAATGTAGCCATGGCTGACCAAACGCCCACTTTCAAACTTGTCCTTGGTAAGTTTTGCTGATTGTTTCAGCGAGTACGACCTGAACTCACACACAACATAATCTTAGTTGGTGATGGTGGTACCGGTAAGACCACTTTCGTCAAGCGCCACTTGACGGGTGAATTCGAGAAGAAATACGTCGGTATGTACCAGAATGCTGCGGCAAGTGTGAGTGAGATGGGAACTCATTTTTTACAATAGCTACGCTCGGTGTCGAGGTCCATCCCCTCACCTTCCACACCAACTTTGGTCAGATCGTTTTCAACACCTGGGACACTGCCGGCCAGGAGAAGTTCGGTGGTCTCCGTGATGGTTACTAGTAAGTTGATTTATCTTTCGTTTATATTTACACGGTATACTTACCTGGGGACGCGTCATTCAACAGTATTCAGGGTCAGTGCGCCGTCATTATGTTCGACGTGACTTCCCGTATCACCTACAAGAACGTCCCCAACTGGCATCGTGACCTCGTCCGTGTCTGCGAGAACATCCCCATTGTTCTTTGCGGTAACAAGGTCGACATCAAGGCAAGTATTTTGTTTGTTGTTTTGTTGTTTTTCATTATTCTATTATGCTTTATACTCATACCCCTTATGCAGGAGCGTAAGGTCAAGGCCAAGACCATCACTTTCCACCGCAAGAAGAACCTCCAGTACTACGACATTTCCGCCAAGTCCAACTACAACTTCGAGAAGCCCTTCCTGTGGTTGGCCCGCAAGCTCATTGGGTATGTGTTCAGTTGAAGAGTGCAGTTATGTATGTGTATACGGATTGATGGACTCACACCCGTTGATAGTAACCCCAACCTCGAGTTCGTTGCCGCCCCCGCCCTTGCTCCCCCAGAGGTCCAGGTCGACAACAAACTGATGGAGCAGTACCATCAAGAGATGGCCGAGGCTGCTGCCCAGCCCCTGCCTGAGGAGGACGACGACTTGTAATTGGCATACGTTTCTCACACATCACGCAATACAACAGTACTGTTATCCTCTCTACTCTCTCTCTCTCTCTTCTCCTTCTCAATCTCACTTCCTCTCTTCCTGCTAATGACCATATCTGGTGGTAAAGGTTCTCTCGGTTTGACTACTCACACTCTCACACAGACACAGACACACTCACAGCACTCACAACTTCAACCAGCACTCCCATCCCATAACACACTTTTTTTTACATCCTTTTCTCTCGCTATTCTTTTTGCCCTTTTTTCTGTCCCCCCCCTTGATGAAAGCATAAAGCCATTTTTCCTTCCCCTGCGTAACCATCTATGCCCGACTTGGACTTTTTTTTGTTCTTTTTTGTTCTTTCTTTTCTCTCTCAGATCTCCATAGCTCGATCCATCATTTTAGAAAAAGAATGAAAGACAAGACGAGCTGTGTGTTGAGTCACTTTGTGTATGTGTATGCGTGAGAGCGTGTGTGTGTGTGCGAGCATAAGAGCCAGACTTTTATTGTTTGACCAACAATAGCTGCCATAGCCAACAGAGAAGCGAGTAATTTACTTGAGCTATGTACAAGAAAACAACACGAGATCAGTAAGATGCGAAAGACCCTTGCTTTGGTGTTTACCTTCTTCTTGGGGCGAAGCTGGTTGGTGTGGCCGCACTTTCGCTTACGGCAGTTGGTGGCACGCGGGGGCAGACGAGCATAGCACTTGCGGCAGATGTTCTTCTCGCAGTTGTACTTGGAAGCGAGCTGCTTAAGCGAGGGCTCGATGATACCACCACGGAGACGGAGCACAAGGTGAAGAGTCGACTCCTTCTGGATGTTGTAGTCGGAAAGAGTGCGGCCATCCTCAAGCTGCTTGCCAGCGAAAATCAGACGCTGCTGATCCGGGGGGATACCTTGAATTCATTCGTGTCAGTGACAACGGGTCCATCGTACCCTCTCTATATCTTGACTCACCCTCCTTGTCCTGGATCTTCTGCTTGACATTGTCAATGGTGTCAGAGCTAGTGATAATTTTGCATTAGAGCGATTGACTCGGGTTGATTGCGTCCAGGGTAAGTGAGTACCTTTCCACCTCAAGGGTGATGGTCTTGCCGGTAAGCGTCTTGACAAAGATCTGCATGGCGAGACTGTAGAAAGATGAAGGGTGAGCGAGACGAGTTTCGATGGATGGATGGATGGGTGGGTAGGTAGATAGCTAGATAGGTGGATAGCTAGATGGATGGATGGATGGGTCAATGGTGGGGTCGTTTACGCACCTTTGCAAAAAGAGAGGGCGACCACTATCGCGCACGCACGCCTGCTTCAACCTCTCACCCGTCCTTATTCAAACCCCGCTTCCTTTTGGGGAATGTACACTTGGAACACGCTTCGTCTCCTCGTTTTCTTCAGGGACATCCTCTGGACAAGCCATTCATGGATAACTTGCGCTGGGTACACTTCAATGTGAATGTACCCTTCCATCTCCTCTGTTAGGAAATCTCTATTATATTTGATGAACGTTACAAGTGGTGGGGGGGAGAATACAAAAGCGAACGATGAACCCTGTCTCATTTCGTTTATGAGATAGTTCTAATGTCATCTATTTTTTATAAGGGAGCAGATACATGTATGTGTGTGTGTGTGTGTGTATGTGCCTGACATGCGGGGATGAAAGGGTACAGCAGCGAAAGTAAGATTGGATGACAGACGCAAATGAATTTCTGAATATACGTGTACAGTATCTGAAATGTTGTATACTTTATTCATGCGGCGCATTCAGCCGTATTGTGTCAGCATATTTACGACGGATTTCTGGGGCCCCTCCTCAGACAACCCACGTTGTGTCTTTTGCTTCCCCCTCCCCTCCACCGTCACCCCACACCATGGCAAACGTGCTGTCTGTCCTGGCCAAGAAGCGCACGCTGAGTGCTCTGGTCATTGCTCTTATCTACTGTCTCTTCAAAGCCAAACGCCATTACCAGCAGCAATACTCGCCTCAGCAGCAACAGCCCTCGACTTCTTCCCACCAACGTAATCAGAAACGCTCCAAGCATGCCAAGGTCGGTGTCAATGCCCACTTTATCAAGCAAATGAAGCAACTCTTGCCGATCTGCATTCCTGGTACGTGCTACCTTGTGTTTCTTTTTTTCTCAACACACGCCTCACAACACTTCTCTCGCTCTTTCTCTCTCTTTCTCTTCTTTCTTTGTGCATAGGCCTGTTCACGAAAGAAGCCGGACTTTTGGGTGCACTCGCCACTGTTTTGATCGCCCGCACTTGGCTGGATATCTGGTTCGTTTGATTTCGCTTCTTTGAATACTTTCGCTGATACACCCACGTGTGCTTAGGTTCTCAGGCTTCAATGGGTAGGAGAGAGGATCAAAAGATGGAGGGCGACGGGCTAACGTAGGGACTTAGTTCGGTGGTCAAGGCGATCGTATCACGCAATCGGGACGTCTTTATTGCCAAGGCTATCATTGAATTCGGTCTAATGATGGTAAGAACCGAGGTGCAGATCAAAAGAAACCCTGGCTGATGGCCCAATGTCTTTCTAGTGGCCCATGAGTATCGTCAACAACTCGCTCAAGCTGACCATCAGTGCCTTGGCTCTCAGCTTCCGTGAGCGTCTGACACAGGTACTAGACAGAATGAAGGTTCTCTGGAGTGACCGATTAACAATCACCTGTCCGTGTAGTTCGCCCACAACCAGTATCTGGATGGCATCACCTTCTACAAGATCTCCAACATTGATAACCGTCTGCAGAATGCGGATCAGCTGCTCACGCAGGACATTGACAAGTTCTCCGAGAACCTGTCGCATTTGTATTCCGATATCGCCAAGCCTGTCGTGGACATTTGTCTTTTTGCCTACAAGCTCGGCGAGGCCATGTAAGTTTTTCGTGTCTCATGATAGGAAAGGAAGCCTAAACGTATTACTTTCGCTAGTGGTAATGAGGCGCCTTTCTTCATGATTGCCTACTTTGTCTTGTCGGGTGTCATCCTGCGTTCTTTCTCGCCTCCATTCGGTCGCTGTAAGTCAACAAGGTGCGGATAGGAGGGTCTGGACTAAACCGTCCTCGTAGATACCGCCATTGAACAAAAATTGGAGGGTGACTTCCGCTTCACGCATGTAAGCTATCATGGGTATGCAATCAGGGTTGATTCTTACTTTTGTTTAGTCTCGCATTATTACACACTCGGAAGAAATCGCCTTTTATGGCGGTGGTCAGCGAGAAAAGGAAGTCGTCAATAGCTCGTTCCAAAAGATCGTCAATCACGTCCGCAAGGTCTATACATTGCGCTTCCTGAACGGCATTTTCGATTCCGTTCTCGTCAAATATTGCGCAACCATGACAGCTTACTAGTAAGGCACCCCGTTTGCGTCATGATCATGTAAAGTAACACGCTCGATTGTTTTACAGTCTTCTTGCCCGACCTGTCTTTGATGCTCGTTATGGTAAGTAAGCTCTCAAGAGGCAGCAGTCCCACGTGCTCAAAATGATCGCATAGCGACGAGCCATATGGGCGCACTCCATGACGACCCGACCAAGCTGATGGAAGATTATTCTCGAAACTGTAAGTGTGGATCATGCGCTTTTATCTCTGCGAAATCTCACACGTGGACTTTTAGCGAGCTATCTGATCAACCTGTCACAAGCGGTGGGCCGCCTTATTTTGACTGGACGCGATCTGACTCGCTTTGCCGGCTACACCGTAAGTTTCACATTATAAACACTCAAGTACCAAGGAGCTAATCAGATGGGCATTTTAGTCTCGTGTTGCCGAGCTCTTTGAAGTACTCAAGGATGTTCGTGAAGGTCGTTATAACCGGACAATGGTGAACAACCAAGAATCGTCACAACAAAACAAGAGTAGGTGGAGACGATCAAGTATCTGAGAAGGATGAACTGACTCATGATCATTCAGCGGTCGACACAAAGGATATGAAGGGTAAAGTGATTGTGAAGGATGGCGTCATCGTCTTCGACAACGTGCCTATTGTCACGCCCAACAACGACGTCCTGGTAAATGAGACTAGAAAGCAAAAGATAAAAAATCTGAAAATCTATGCTCACATTTTTCCACGTATACTAGCTCAAGGATCTGTCATTCAAGGTGAGCACAGGCATGAACTGTCTTATTTCCGGCCCGAACGGGTGTGGCAAGAGCTCGCTGTTCCGAATCCTGGGAGACTTATGGCCCTTGTTTGGTAAATGAAAAAAAATTGCGCCCGGTGTACGGGACCCCAACATCTTCTCGTGTATTTACTGACACAAATTCCCAATTTCAATGAAGGTGGCACGGTGACCAAACCTGCAGCTTCGCAACTGTTTTATGTGCCGCAGAAACCCTACCTCCCCTTGGGAACATTCCGTGATCAAGTGATTTACCCCGACACGGCGGCCGAAGCAGCCGCGCGAGGTTACGATGACCGGGGATTGATGGATTTGCTGGACACAGTTCACCTAGGCTACCTTGTGGAACGAGAAGGTGGCTGGGATGTCGTCCAGGACTGGGCCGACGTGTAAGTCTCATTTTATGTTATTTTGGGTCGAAAGAGAAAACGAAAAATGATGCGACAAGTTTCAATTTGCTAAAAATAACCTATTAACCACTTACACACACATACACACAGGCTATCTGGCGGAGAGAAGCAACGGGTGGCCATGGCCCGCCTGTTTTACCATAAACCTCAATTCGTAAGTAGACAGATAGATTCACAGCGGTTTCTATTGACATATATTTGTAGGCCATTCTGGATGAATGTACCAGCGCAGTGAGTGTGGATATTGAGGCCATCATGTATGAGTACGCACGTAAATTGGGTATAACCCTCTTTACCGTGTCGCACAGGTAAAGTTCTTTTTGATGACAAAGGAAGATGTTTTGGAACAAACATTCATAAACGCCTTCTTTTAACGTGTAGAACGTCACTTGTACGCCATCACGAGTACTTGCTGCGCTTCGATGGAGAAGGCCACTATGAATTTAGAGAGTAAGTTGAACCCAAAAAAAAATCTTGGCAGAGGCTACGAATGATCCACGTACAGAAATCCAAAAAAAAAAAAAAAAAAAAAGTGGTAGTCGCAGTGGTCAAGTTATATGATAGGAGACCTTCATATCGTATGGATACTCATTCCTATGATGATTCAATAGATTGGACCCAGAAGATATCAACACACCATTTGGATTTGGACACGGCAAGACACAACCTCAGGCCAAGGTCGAACCATAGACACATTTCATGATTGATTATATTACTCTAGAAGCCCAGGCCAATTGTGGTGGAGTTCCAGATTTTTTAGTAAAAGTAAAGACGCCCTCTTTTGAACTCTCTTTCCTCTCTCCTTCTCTCTCTCTTTTTTTTTTCTTCTTCTTTCATTGTTCCTTTGTTCTTTCCTCTTGTTTTTCTTTTGCTTCGCAGCAGAGCATGCACCGTCCGAGGGGAAGAAGTATCTCGCAAAGAGAAGAAGAGGTAGAGTGAAATAGCATACAAATGCTAGGCTGTTGATTATATGCGTACCTGACTATATTTCCTGGGCGGTCGTCCACAGCCCCTACCGAACATTGACGCCCATTTGGACTTCATTAACAAACTCTTAAAATGGAGCATCCAAGACTTTGATCGTTTCATCGGGTTGCTAAAGGCTCGGTAATACTAGACGAACGTTTCTTTCTTTTCTTGATACTGATATGCATGTGTGTGTATACTTGCACTTATAATACACGACGGACGTACCCAGCATTTCGGCCGAAGAAAGTTATATTCAATCGCTTGAGAAGCTCAATCGGCATGCGGCAGCGCCTGAACCGGATGCACCTTACACGAAACACGACTACTTTGGAGACCACCAGACCTCGTTTGAACTGGCCGTCGAGCGTTATGAGCAATCCCTCGAAGGCACCATCGCCTGCCGACGTGAGCTCGTACAGAATATGAAGACACAAATGCAAGTGTTGTACAGGGTCAAGGTAATATCATAGCGTCATCATCATTGTATCCTCTTCTTTCCTTTTCTAGACATGAACAACTCATATCTTTTTATCATTGTCTTCCATTTTTTTTACAGGAAGATCAAAAGGAACGCCGGAACAAAGTCAAGAATGTGCTCGGCGAAAAGAATACCAACTACTTGTCCTATCGCACCCGCGACTTTGTCAAGGTACACTGGCACTCACTTGTCTTTGTGCAAAAGAAGGGAAAACAGAAAAAAGACTCACACCTCGGTCATGTACCTTTTTTTTTTTCTTCTACAGCGTCAGAAAGCGTACACGGCCAAATGTGCCGAGCTCGACGCGGCCCAGCAGCAGTTTCTCCAACAGCCAGGTCAAGAAGAGGAAGAGATGACTGGACGCTTATCTATTGAGGACACCAGCAACGGCGGCCGCAAATCGAGTGACAGCGGTTATCGTGATACAGACGCGCACTCCACATCGTCGTTACCTGAGAATCACAGCGGTTCCAAACGTGGCATGGCAGGTTTCATGGCACTTCGGACTCAGATCGCAAACGCAATGGCCTCGACCGACCCATCCAAACAAAACACGCGCCTTGCGAAGCTCAAACGCGAAGTGGTCGATGCAGATCAGGATTATCGCAAGGCGGTGGTCTTGCTCGAGCGGTTCCGCAAGAAACAGGTCGAGACAGCACGCATCGCGATCAAGGTACGATAATGAAACATTGAGTGGGGATCGTCAGGCACGCCCCGATCAGCCAAATGCTAACGCATATCCTATACATAGCACGTTGAGGTACTCTTTTTGGATAAATCGGAATGGACCCGTGAAGCGCTGCGCAATATTCTAATGGCCGAGCATGCGGCACTCCTCAAAGAAGCTTCGGTAAGTGGGATTTGTCGCCGCTTCATCTGATCCTCAATCTGGCTCCTCCTTTTAAGCTTGTCCAAGGATTGGTCCAGACCGCCGAAGGAATCAACGGGCGACATGACGCGGAGCTTTTCAAGAATGAATACCAAAAGAACGCGCTCGCATTCGTCACACCCCAACCAATCTACTATGTCAACCACGTCTATGGTCGAGTCAAAGGTAAAACAAGGAAGAAAAAAGAGGGAAAGAGGGATAAGCGAAGTTATGCACGGGCCCTGTCACACAGAAATGCTCACAGTGGGTTAGATGTGTTGTTTGGCTCCTCCCTGGAGGACTATGCACGCGCACACAACCGCACCGTGCCACTGCTGGTTCAGAAATGCATACACGCGGTTGAGTCGCAGGGTGGTCTGCAGCGCGAAGGCATCTATCGCGTTTCTGGACGTATGACTAAATTTGACGCGCTCAAGACTGAGTTTGAAAAGGACGAAGAAGGGATCCAGCTCGACGAACAAAAGCATGATATTTTCACGATTGCTTCGGTTCTCAAAGTATATCTGCGCGAGCTGGACCAGCCTCTTTTCCCCTTGCCGCTTCAGTACCGTATGGAGTACTCGAGTAAGGAAGCCGCTGTTCAATTATAAGGAGGGAGGTTCTGATTTTCTGGTTTTCTTTTTCTGTAGATTTGCCCGAAGCACAGCGACTACCTGAACTTCAGACCAAGCTGTCTGAGCTTCCGGAGGCGCATCGTGATACGCTCAATTATGTAATACAACATCTGGCAAGGTAACAAAGTGAAACAAAGCGTTCAAGATGCCCATGCTTAAACATGAATACGAATAGAGTTGCTGCCACGTCGTCTGTCAATAAGATGACGGTCCAAAACCTCGCCGTGATATTTACGCCTGCGATATTCCACGACCACAATCAGGGCGAGGTTCCGGGTGAATGGTGCTCGGACAAGGTGTTTGAGGACCTGATACAACACCATGAGTCCATTTTTGTCGCCGCCGAGAAGCAGAAGCGCGCCGCCGATGCTAACAAGGGCAAAAAAACCACACCCAAGCAGCCCAGCGAACGACCACCCGAGGTGCTGCCCGCGATGGACAAGACGCTTTTGCAAGCCGCGGAAGACGGGGCCCGCCCTGTCATGCAGCAGCAAGTGTCAGCGGACGCAGTCGACATTGACTTTGGCCCGCCTCTAGGGGAGATGCTGAGTCGAAGCGAGTCTACGCCTTCTGCGGCCGAGGGGGTCGCACCCCCACCCTCAAGCGAAAAGAAGGGCTCAACACAGCTGGGACGCAAAGGCTCGATCCGGTTCCGGCCGAGACAAGACTCCTTGCGACGCAAACCATCCCAACATGCACCGAACGCTAACCTCAATACTGTGGAGGAAGGCGCAGGTCGTGCCGGTGTCGGCCACTCACGTAGCGACAGCAACAGCAGCGGCTTGAACCAACCCTCGTCCCTCGTCTTTCCTACGCAGCCGCCTCCTGTACCTAGTCTCCCCATTGCCACTACCGCTTCTAACGTTTCCGCTTCCTCCTCCACGTCGACAGTTCAGCCTTCACCACAACCGCAAGCAGCTTCATTATCGCCGCCACCCCATGTCACGTCTCCTTCTCCCACTGCACCTGCACCTGCACCTGTACCTAATCCGAAACCCGACCTGACACCGCAAGCACCTACCATTGCTTCCTCTGCGCCACCAACCACGACGCCTATCATCAAAACCACAGCCGCCTCGCCGCCTGCGACTACGTCTCCTGCCCCGGCGCCTCTAGAAACCCCCTCCCACGTGCCGATGGCCCAGCCTGAAATCTCCCCGGCAAGTGCGCCTGTCAGTTCATCCAGCATAAGCACACCCCCTTCCGCTCCAGACGCTAAACGGTAGACATATCAATATGGTTGTATATTCATCGTATTCCTTATATATATATATATATATACATAATTAAAGTATATATTCAACACGCTTGTATGGCAAAAAAAAATTTGTTTACATAGAAGGCATATACACTCAAGACACGCACACATGCGGAGGCTGCTCTCGCCTTTGAAGATGGATCTTTTTTTTTAATAATGACAGGAAACTGGATATAAAGTACGCTTTTTAAACTCGAAAAACTCAAAAGCAACATCGACTGAGGATGAGATAGTAGCTTCCACTCATAGAATAGGGGTGTGTAGGGGTGTTGCTTACAGCTGTCCTTTGATATCGACCTTCTTGTATTTTCGGGCACTTTCTGACAGTCGGGCAAATGCCACCTTGCAGTCCAAATTACCGTCTTGTACAAAATTGGCTTGATGCTTGACGAGAAACTTGATGATCTCTTCTTCCGTCGCAAACTCAAGCTCAGGTTGAATAAATGCGATCGGCAGGGTGGGACGGAAGCTGGTGAAGGGAAAAAAAAGAGTCAGTTGAAAGCCGAAACACGTCTATCTTGACTTACGCTTTGCAGAGGATGATCAGGGCATGGACTCGTTCTCGCTCTACAAATTGGTCCATCAAGAACCCACCCATGTTGGGTGCCGTTTGATACAATTTGAAAAACCTATGGTAATTCGAGGTAGCCAGAGCAGACCGCACCTGGAGCGCATGTTGCACTTCATCACTCTGCCTTTGTTCGTCTGTCAGCTCCACCATACATGCGTTGATGTCTAGTACACTTGTATCAGTTTCCTCCAGGTCAAGTGAGAGTAGAGATAAGATAACCTACCCGACCAATTCTGGGTGTGCAGAAAATAGAGGATACGATACGCCGCGAATTCTGTAGACTCGCCTTGAATACCTAGCGCATACAGCTCTTTGAGTTGTGTTTGGCACTGATTATACTCGCCCAGGTCGCCCTAACGAACCAAAGTATCAGTCATTGAAAAAGCGCACCCGTTTACACCTCTTCTCTTACCTTTTCTAATGCGATGCGTGCATGGATCTCGTATACACGCACGGTAAAATCATCTCGTATCCGCTGCACTGTGAGATCCTGTCGCATGGACTTGAACTGATCACAAATGTAAGCGTAGTTACTCTCTGAGCTCCACTTCTCTTTGAGGAGTTCCAGTGTCTGCTTCAGCACATGCAGAGGTCGAACGGTGGATGGATCGGGTGCAGACGTCAGACGGAGATAGTTCTTTTCCAGCTGGGTGCACGTGCCCACAATGGTTTTATCCTGATCCTGGATGTCCATCGCTTCCTGCAAAGCCCAATTCAGATCCAGGATTGGGTCCCTTTTTTTTTTTCTAGAAACTTACCATACGATGCACCATGGGCGGGGTCGGTGATTCCTCTCGCTGGTCCTGAAAGCGTCGTGCCCGTAACTTACGTTTTTCTCTCTCCTCCGGGGTGGGAGCGACCGGTTTCACAGCATGGAACGTCTTTTTGCTAGAATACCAAGACGATGTATTAGCCAAGCTAATCGCTTCTTTGTTTGCCCCCACATGGCCGTGACTTACTGCTTCTTGAACTTCTTTCGCGGATGGCATACACTGGGAAGATCCATCTCGCTCCAATCGGTGGTCATCAGGACGCCTGCTCGGTGCTTTTCAATAATAATATCTCTCAACTCGAGCTGAGCCTGATCCCGTCCTTCGGGTGGACAGTTGTCAAATACTTCCTTGACATATTGTCTAGGTAGAAAGGATATTAGGTAGAAAGGATAAGCTTCCGAAAATCGTCTCCATCATGAGGCACCTACTGTAATGACGGCGGCCAATCCTCACTCGTGGGTGCTGACGTGGTTGGTTTCGAAGGAGGGGTGGGTCGTGGCTTTGACTGGGATACCGATGCAGGCGGGGTTTGAGATGGAGGGGCATGAGATGGGGCTGCAGAGGTCTGTGCCGTATTGGTTTGCACGGAGGATGCTGGCGGTGGTGGTGGCGGTGGTTTTCCATTCACTCCGGAGGGTGGAGGAGGCCTTGGAGGTGGTGGATGCGCAGCAGGCGCAGCGGAGGGTGGCGGTGGGGGAGGTCTATAAGTCGAGGCAGCACTTTTGGGGAATACCTAGATCAGCTGATATGTATGCATTCAACAGGAAACAAGCTTACCTTGGCTGCTGCGGTGGATGTGGTGGCGGCTGTGCTTGGGACTGGGGTGGGTAGTGGTAATAATAGTTAGAGTAGTCATACGGCTGTTGTTGTCCAGCCGGTGGTTGGGAATACCCGCCATAGCCAGCGTAATATTGGCTGTAATCGTAGGGGTACGAGTAAGTCTGAGCATCGGACGAGGGCGGGGATGCCTGACCGGCCTGTTGTTGCTGCTGTTGCTGGTAGTACTGCTGGTAGTACTGATGCTGCTGCTCCGGGGTGCTCTGGTAATACTGCTGGTAGTAAGCCGCATAACTGGGATCCGTCGTTGGTGGAGCAGAGTACTGCGGCTGCTGAGGCTGCTGCCACGCGCTCGACCTTGACCCAGGGTCAATCAAGTCAGCGATGAGTGCATTTGGAATTAAAAGACTCACCAAGGCGGATTCTGTCCTGGATTACTGTTGGGTTGCGCCACTGTGGATAGGTTCGAGTTCGAAAGCACAAAAGGAAGAAGGAACGTGACTTCAATTTCACCTTGCAAGAAGCATTAACGAAGCCTACAGGAATAAAACGTAAAATAAGAAGAAAAGGAAAACGAGAGAGTAGGAAACCGCAAAATGGACCGCGTTAATATCATTTATACTATTTGGTAACCATGCAACCATGCTCTCCAACATCCACTTTCGACGGGCTTAATAGAGGATGTATGTTTTCTCTCTCTCTTTGTGAGACACTGCCTGAATGGATGTACTCAAGTAGTAACCCCTTTTGTAAAGCCAGTGCCCTCGATAGTAATAGGGTAGAGATCCAAATACGTGGGTGGATGTGCATTTATTAGGACGAGGGTGAACAATAGCATGATTATATCAACAGAACAGATACAAAACACAATAGAACCCGAGCAATTCTTCCTGTTACGATAGGCCGCTTTCTTCCTTCCGTCCATGCCCATACCGCCTCCGTCCAATCTCGGCCTAGACTTACAATCCATATGCATCCAACTCCAGCTCGCCTCGCAGACAGCTTCCAATGCTGATTTTGGACGTCAGGTCGGCCAGAAGCTACGCGATCTAGAGTTGATCTTGGCGGCCATGCCCGATCCCGAGTCGAGCTTAGACGGGACGGCGGTGGACTACTTGGCCCAGATCATCTTGAGCCAGTTCTTCCTTCTCCAGAAACGCGAGGCCCTGCAGAGTTACGCGCTTGAGCCATGGTTTGGATGCATCCGGCTGCTCTTGACGCGTACGCTTTGGAAAGCCACGTTCAACCCGCCTCTCTTCCAACAATGGCTGCTCTTACTGACACGCTGCATCGACACCGCCGTGTCTCCCCTTGGCCTGGCCCGCCACGTCCAGCACAAGGCCATCCTCTGCATCGACGCGCTTCTGCCTGTGTCTGACCCGCCTCTTCCGGACGCGAGTCCGCTCCTGGCCTATCTGCAGCATAAGGACGTGCAGCCTCTGCTCGGCCAGATCACGACCTCCCTGCTCGACATGGCCCTCAGCGACGTCGATCTCACGTGGCGTCTCGATGCATTACGCACCTTGTCACACCTCTTGCTCGATAACGTCCAGGTCGTCGACTTCCTCGTCATGCTGCTGCCTGGCTTGGCCTCCAAGCTGTGCCGCTGCATCCGACAGCGCGGTGAGAAAGAGAACCACCGCGTCATTGTCGCCGCCCTCGACTTCTGGGGTGACCTGATCAGTGCCACGCTCGCCGACAGCGTCAACCCCCATCTGGTCCAGCGTCCAACGTCCTTTCAGGACCTGCAGCGCGAGTTGCCCTCCGAGAAGCAGCCGTCAGAGGAAGCGCCGCAGGAGGTGCGGACCGAGGCATGGCTCGCCACGGTGCGGCAGCGCCTGGCTGCGCTGATCGACGAGGCGGTCAAGGCGCCATGCTATACTCACTACCGCGCACGCCTCGCCCTCGTCACGTTTGCCGGCAAGGTGCTATCTGCCTGCCCACGTATGCTGCCCAGCTGCACAGAACCGCTCCTGGAGACTTTGATCCTCTATCTCGACGATGAGTACGAGCAAGTTGCATTTGCGAGCCAACAACGCCTCGACGCTTTGTTGCACGGCGACACCATTCTCTTGTCGAGCCTGAAAACCAGCTTGTACGACGCCTTTGCGCGTGTCCCCGGCCGTATCTTGATGGGCGATGAAGACGAGAAATACCGAGCGATGCGACTGGCGAATGGGTATGTGCTCGTGCTCAAGGAACAGGCTTCGAGCGCGCTGAACACTGCACTGCCACGACTGTCCGAGGCTTATCTCCATGCCCTTGAACTCGAGCACCATGCGACCATCCAGCCCTCAGGCATGAACAAATACATTGACGTAGTCGATAGCCAACATGGGTCTGCCACCCATTTATACCCACCCATCCGTTTCCAGCACCTTATCACAGATCGCACCATCCATCAAATGACACGCTTATTCAACACGATAGGACGTTATGGGGATCTGCGCTTCTGGATCGATCACTTTGTGGAATGCTTACAGGAAGATGCACCTGCCCAGATACCCCCTCAAGCAATTTATATTATCCATTCACTGCTGGCTGGTGCAGTGATGCGAGAAGACGACCCCTACGTGACACTGGAAGACGAATCTGCGCCACCCGAGCTCACCAAAGTAGCCCACGATGTACTACGCGATATCATGGAGACCGTCATTGACCCATCCGAAACCAGGCATACCTCCAAGGCGATGGTACCCTTACAACGCAACAACAGCGATGAAAACGTCATGGCAATCTGTCTGGGTCTGCAGGTCGTCGGTCTCGTCACAAGCATCCTCGGCAGTGAAACCATGCAAGACGAGCTCATCACGACGCTGTATCCTCTGCTGGTCCATCTTGGCTCACCCACCGTCCTCATCCACGACTATGCGCTGATTACGCTCAACATCATTGCCAGCGTCTGCGGCTATGCGTCGGCAAGGCAGCTGTGCGTGGATAACCTCGATTACGCAATCAACAAGGTGTCGCAACGCATCGCTCTTCTGAACCAGTGCCTGCGGACGGCATTTGTCCTGCGAGCCCTGATTCAGCTCGGACGCGACGAGGTGGTGGATCAGCTCGAAGACACCGTACAAGAAATATTTGACGCCCTGGACCGCTACCATGCTGACGGCTGGCTCTGCAAGCAACTGTGTTTGGTCCTGGTCGATATCGTAAAAAGTGTCTATGCCACCGCTCCTGCACTGCCCACGCACCACCCCCAAGCACCTACACCCTCCACGGCGCCAGCCAAGCATGGCGTATCCAGCGAGATCGCGGCGTGGGTGGCAAGCCGAAGGAAGCAGCAATCAAAAGAAGAAGAAAACGAGGAGACGCCCCAGTCTATGGAGGATATTGGGCGCTACTTTTTGGACCGCCAAAATAACAAGCAAGAAGAACCCAAACCCGACATTATGAATACGCTGGAACAGGAAGCGGACGCGATGGAAGCGGCCGACGCGGCTGCAGAGCAAGAAAAGGAACCTTCCCGGCGGGAAGCCATGGCCCTCGATATCCTCCACAAGACACCTCATTTTCTGACCTCGGCCTCGTCTGAACTACGCAGCCAGATGCTGGTCATGCTCGGCGAGGGTGTGAAAGCGCTCCGTTCGTACGAAAACAAGGTGATGCCCCTCGTCAACACGGTCTGGCCGTTTCTCCTACGTCGCTTGGAAGACAAGACGCCGCATGTCGTCCAGTGTGCGGTTGATCTGATGGGTACCCTCGCCGAGGAGCTCCGTGACTTTGTGTCGAAGCGCATCGAGACCGATGTCTGGCCCCGACTGTGTGGTCTACTCAAGAACAAGGAGACACGTTATGGCTACTCGACCCACCACAAGCTCACCAGCAGCATCTTGGTGGCACTCACTAAGATGGCACGGAGTGCACCCGTGTCGATCCAGATGGCTGTGGACATAACGGAAGCAAACAAACCGTTTCTGTGTCGCCAAGCTCCTAAAGAGCACCAGCAGCGCGCTGTGGATTGCTTGATTGCTCTGAGCGAGCGTCACTATGAAACGGTCTGGTTGTGTGTGGCCTCGCTTCAAGCGCTCACGATCCCCAACTTTGAGATACCCGCATGGCTGAGGATGAGTGACTGCAGCGAAAATGCCCGGAGGGTGCTTGCCGCGATGGATTCTTGATGCCCTTAAATTGTTTCTTTCCCGACGTCCTCTCTTCTTCGCTCTCTCTCTCTCTGAAAAAAAAAAGACTGGCTCTTTATCAAAGTAAAACAGAAATAAAAACCCAGCCCCTCGGTCTTTTTCCAATACTGTCGATCTCTCATGCCTTACTGCAAACGCTGCGGTGAGCTTTGTCGAACCGAGAAATGCCACAAGTGCGGCAGCGCCATCGCTGGTAAAAGCCGAAGGATTAGGCGGATATATGAAAGCGTACTGAAATTTTCCGATATGGAATAGCAGCACTGAACCAGACCCCTCTGGTGGATCGATGGCAGTCCAGGTAGACTCAGAGAGAACGTTGCTTGGAAAGATACAAGGGTTCATAGTTGTCTCCTCTGGTAGATATATGGGTGACGTGCTTGACAAGAAGCCGGCCGTAAAAAGCCCTCTTCTGACGCCGCAACGACGTCGACCCACTGCCACCAGCTTATGGGAAAGTACAACGAAAAAAGTGACGCCTCTGCCTCAGCCGTCATGTCCCGCGTGCCAAAAGGAGCTCAACGGCAAGACAGTACGTTTACCGCAGAGTCAGCAGGCGTACCACCGGGCGTGCCTCAAGTGCGAAAAGTGCCAGGAGCCTTTCGAGGAGACATCGTTTCACACTGACGATGAACGCCGTATTTATCATCCCAAGGTAAAATAGAAAGGGAGAGATAGAGACAGGAGAACTGGGATAGCCAGTGATAATAACTGACGATGTGAATCCGTTGCTGTAGTGCGCACCCGAGTTGCGCAGGGTCCAATGTGGCCGATGCAGCCAAACTATCCGTGACGCGTACTTGATCATCCGTCAAATACCACTCCACTCGAGGGTAAGAGTCCATAAAAAGCACAAAAATGTGAACAGAAATATATTAAAGGGGGTTCAAGTGTTTCCGCTGCACCGAGTGTCAAAAAGTGCTGCAACCATCGTCGATGTATACTGAACACACGACACTGCCGTATTGCCCTCCGTGCAGCCGGGAACAAGCGCACAAGAATGATAGCGACCCGGAAGAAGATTTCAAGATTGTCCCGCAATTCCACCCGCCCCCGCCCCAGAGCGTCAAAGAGCAGCAAAAGTCTCAGCACAAGAAGCCTGAATCCTCCGAGCAGCTGCCGCAGGCTCGGCCGCCGCAGTCTGTTCATGCGTCGTCGCTGATGAGTCGTCGTGGACGGCCGCTGCCCAGCTTCGGACAGTCAAAGACCTGTCCAGGCTGCTGCCAGCGCATAGCTTCTGTGCATGAGGAACGACCAGGCCCACGTGCGACACGCTGGCATCTCAAATGCCTCAAGTGTACAGGCTGTAGCAAGGCGCTCGACTCGGCCGCTACTGTTCACGACGGCGCAGGAGGCGCCCTTGATCCATGGTGTGCCAATTGTTTGGTAAGCTAGGAATTTTTTTTTTTTTTTGGTTTTTTAGTTTCTGCCTTGGGATGCTGGCTGGATTGCTGATGGTGATCCGGTAGTTACGCAACAGGAAAAAGGGTGGTGACACAACCACAAACAAACGAGTAGGCACGCTGGCTGTCTGACACGCTGCTCTGCAGTGACCAAAAAAAGAAAAAGAAACTCTGTTACGTTTTTTTATATTATGCATTGGCGCTTCTTTTTAAGGGGCATCCAAACCCTTTTTATGTCCTTGCCAAAGTAACGCTTTTCTTTCCCTTCTTCCCTCCTCTCTCTTTCCCTTCTTATATATATAATAAAAAGTAAAAACAGAAAAATAAGAGAGTAGCATGCAGCGGACAACGACGCTCTATCTCCCTACGCCAGCACCACCTTATACACACCTAAAACAGCGACCGCAATGTGTCTTTTGCCATTATGACCTGGAACAGGACCCGTCCCCGTACAACCTGGCCATGTTTCCGTACCTGATACACAAACGACGACCGGCGCTTGTCAACCTATGCCATTGCCCTCAGCGCGCTCACGTGGTGTGCATGGCTCGCTGCGCGACCACCGCCACCGTCTGCGAGAAATGCCAGTACATCTATCGCTCCCGACGCCGAATCTGGCTCGCCCGCCTCGTCTGTCTGGGCATCCACCTCTTGAGCCTTGGTTCTGTCATTGGCCTTGTCTTTGGCCTCGCCTATCTGGGCTCTGCCCTCGATCGACTCGGCCTCGGCAAAGAGGCCGGCACCAAGCTCGATGGGGACGAGAACTGGCAGGACCAGGAACTGCAGCAGATCCTCGCCTGGCTTCAGCTTGTCCATTTTGCTACAGGTGCGGCAGGGGAAGCCTTGTTGGGTCTCGTTTACCTCATTGGCGTGTGCGGCATCATTGGTCTGCACCGGACCTTGCGCATGATTGACAATATCTTGCACGTCAACCTTGAACCACTCCTCAGCATCCGTACAACGTGCGTGCGTCGCTTCTTTGTCTGCGCTGCCATGAGTCTGGTGGGCCTCACGTTCGGCACCTACCTGTTGTTTTATTCCTGGATATGGGCATGTCTATTTCAGCACGTGTGCCATCGCATCCTCGACATTGATGCATAATCTGCCTGTTTTTTTTTTTTTGTTTTTGTTTTTGTTTCTTGTGATACTTCCTCCCATCATATACTGCAAATACGTACATATTCACATCATACATATATAATTGCAACACTGTATGCTTCTTTTCAATAAATCAATCACTATACCATGCAAACCTATATCCTTGAAATAACGTGATCTCGAGTCGGCAGCACGAGGATGCCCCGGTACCAGCCTGTCATGCATCTGTGCATAAGAACTTTAAAAGGACAGTATCATGGTTGGTGTGTCGCATAAGAGTGTATTAAGAGTGAAAACTCTCTCCTACTACTTCATGATGATGAGGAGTACGGCGTGATAAATTGAGATGGGAATATCCAAATGTCCTTTTGTTTCCAGCGTTTCTGGCAGGAAAGCCATGATACTTAACAATCATCGCCACTTCCGCTTTTGCTCGCGCTCATGTCTTTCTATACGGTACCTCCTTCGCTGACTGAAGAAGAGCAGCCAGCGTACAGTGATGAGGAAACTGAAAGCGTGGAGGCGTGGTCGCCCAAGATCAAGCCGCGCTGGCGGTTTAGCCCCGAAGATTTAACCCTCCTCGAGACCAGTTTCGTGACCGAGTCGCAGCACCCAAGTCAACGCACGGTCGAGCGCCTGGCCGCGCAGCTTGGAAGTCCTCGCCGGACGATCACCACCTGGTTCCAAAATCGGCGTGCCAAAGAAAAGAAGAAGCAAGCAAAGAAGAATGAAGCACCGGCGTTGTCTAACCCCATGTATCCCGGCGGACCACCAGCGCCCGACGGCCTATTTTGGCCCATTTGCATGGATCCGAGCTGCATCTACTGCAGCTACTTTTACTACTACTACAAGTACCCAAACACACACCAAGGATAGTAAGCCATAAAAGGAGATGCTAAGCGCTTGTTATTGTTATTGTGCTGTTGCTTGTTGCGAGATATGCTGTCATGCGTGTGCATAAAGAAAACAAAAGAAGAGAGAGAGAAAGATGAAAGAGAAACAGTGGTTGTTTTTACATTGTTTTTGTCATGTTTTTGTCATGTTTTCATTATTTTGGAGGGTTGGGAGGGTTGCGAGGCTTGCCACGCATCGAACCGCCGCCTCGGCGGTTGGACTGGAACTTCCGGTCGAAACCGTTCTGCGGTCGAGGGTATCTGGAGCCCGGAGGACGCCGCTCCTCAGCCGAGACTGTGACCTCGCCTACCTGGACCTTGTTCTGAGCCAGCGCCTTTTGGCATGACTCGGGCGACACGAACTCGAGGAATGCACAGTTCTTTGCCTGGACGAGATTGACCGACTTGACTTCACCAAACTCTGCCGTGAACACTTCCTTCAACTGCTCTTGTGTGACCTTGCTCACGTTCTTGATGAAAATCTCCGTCATGTTCTCTGAAATAAATAAAATAGAAACACGGCTGTCAGATCCCCATGGTTCCTTTTCCATCCCCCCCTTGCCCTATTGTTTCTGTCAAATTTACCTTTGCGTACAGGAGCATGCGAACGCGTGGGTGGCGGCGAACGCGGCTTGTTGTGTTGAGCCGGGGCAGGGGCCGGGGCTGTTGTGGCGGGAGCAGCCGCACCTGAAGCAGGGGACGACGGCGCATTGGCAGCATTGGGAGTCTTGGACTCGTGGTTAGCGGCGAGGTTCGCCCAGGTCTTGGGTGCGGATGGCTTGCTTGGCTTGGCCTTTGCACCTGCGGGGGAAGTAGCGCTACCTCGTCGCTTCTTTTGATCCTTCTTTTCGTCCTCACGCGGGGCCTGGCGTTCTTCCAACGAGGCGGGCTCAACGATGGGCGTGGAAGCAGTCGTGGCGGCGGTGCTGTCCAAGTCGGCCATCTCGGACGCCGTCTCAGAAGGAGCGGTGGAAGGGATGGCGTTGGCAGTAGCAGCCGTTGTGGCAGGTGTAGCCGTAGCAGGGGCTTGTGCCTGGACGGGAGCGGGAGCGGGTGCAGGTGCAGACGGCGGCGCCGCAGCAGCAGCAGCAGCGGCAGGAGGAGGAGGTGCGTGATCGGTCTCCTCGTCGACTGGGATACCGTCCTCCTCCTTCAAAAAGCGGAAGACGTCGTTCAGGACATAGAAGCCAGTCTCCTGAGTGGCAAGGAAGAAGGTCTGGCTAAAGTGACGGAGAGGGCCGCCGTTGTTGCACATCTCACCGAGAACCTGGACGAGGATACCATTGTTCACCGAGATCTGGCTGTCCACCTGCGTCACGATCACTTTGCAGTCCTCAAAGCCAAGTTCCTCAATCCGCTTTTGAATAGCCTAAAATCACAGAGACTGAATACTCAAGATCACTCACTACAAATGATAGAGGAACATACCGCCTGACCATGGTACGTCTCGGCCGGCACACCTTCCTCGCCCCTGACCATGTGGGAATCATTCTTGTAGAAGCCGTGCAGACGGTACGGGCTCTTGTTGAGGAAGGTGTAGTACTCGCGGACAAAGATTAAGCCGACATCTTGAAATTCAAAGTTGTTGGCGTTGGCACCGTTACCGTTCTCGGCAGAGTTGTCAGTCGCCGCGTTAGCTTGGACGGGCTTGCTCACGGTAGCAGTCATAACGAAATGGCAAAAAGTAGGGAGGGGGGCTGGTATCCTTTACGAGATGAGTGACTAGAGCATGGTCAGCACTTCCATATTTATATATAGACAACTTGAGAACAAAGACTGACCTGTTCCGATCCAGGGACGATTCTGATCGCACTCTCTTTAAACACGAACTCAAAGGACACGCAACGACGCGCGAACTCTCCCAAAATCCCCCCCCATTCTTTTAAAACTCAGTCGGTCACACGTCACATTTCTTTTTCTTTTTCTTTCTTTTTGCTCCTGTCATCCTCCCCTTTTTACTGCCCATTCTTGGTTATCCTCAGTTCTCTATGTGTGCTTGCCATTCTTATAGAAAATACGCTCTTCTCAGATATTTCATTCTTATCAGGAGAAAATAAAAAATCCTTAACGCAACTGCTTGCTATAATTATTATAAACACAAATCACGACGTGCTGTTGGTAGACCAGAATGAGCCAGTGCTTCGGCGGGGGGGGGGGGGAGAGAAGATAAGTATTGATCTACGGCTATGTTTACATTTATAAAGTAACTTCGTCGTAAAATAGGTAAGAGACGTGTAAATGAACAAGCCTCCTGCTTGGACACGCTGGCGTATGCACTTACACTCACTATCATATCATCAGATCAAGCCTCATATTATACATATAATTCAAGTTCTTTTCAGTCGCACAGAAGCACTGGTTTTTCGGCAAGACTCTTATATGCTAAGCTTTAAGGTCATTTAAGCCATAAAATTAAGAGAGGAACACTCTAGAATACAATTTAGAACGGTAAGCGTGACGACGGTGTAAACGGCCTCTTCATGATACTGTGTGCTCTTTGCTCATGTACTGCCCTGTATTTGTGCTTCAGCACAACTTATGCGTAATTTCTTCCATGTTATACAAGAATAAACATGTCAACAAAAGAACATTACATTGGTCGCCGCTCTTCCTTCGCGTGCGCTTTTATAATAAGTTTTCAGGGCGGGGCTTATGGACCAAGTCTCGGCTCTTATGTTTTGATAAGTCAACATGTAGAATAAGATATACTATAACGCCAGGATACAACGGACATGCTAATCATTTTGCTATGTCTTGACGACTCGTCTACTTATCAAAATATAAATGACGCAACCAGTTTCCACTGGCAGTAATGAACAGAAATGTGTTCGAGATTGTTATGAAAGCTTATATACATTGATAGAATGGCGGGAAAAATATGACTGCATCAGAAACTCAGTAATAATACCTGTACGCAGCATTGAAACATCCGCATGAAAAAGACGGCAACATTTGACAGTAGGCTGGCGGCAATGTGTGTAACGCCACAGTGCATAAGGATCACTGCTCTCACAGACCAGAAGCGCTGGGCACAGTCGAAAACGACCAATGAGGTCGTCCCTTTTGCCATGGTCGACCATGATGGGTAAGTTGCACAATAGATATGCTATTATTTTCATACTGGATGCCTTTTTTTGTCGTATGTATGCGTCATGGAACTGTTCATGGATGTTGTTGAGTGTGGTTAGAATGAACGAACGTATCTTAAGCGCCTATAACAGGCAGCCTGATTCGATTGTGTGTGTAGATAAAGTAGAGAGGTGCGAGATGAGGAGTGAAACATGCCTTAGTGCTTTAGTGTTTAGCGTTTAATGTTGCGGCGAAATGGCTGAAAAAGGTGTAGACCATTTCCCAATTAAAAAGGGATGAGCCCTGTTGTGTAACGTGATCCACCGCGTCATTCTGCATAGCTTGGCGCCGACGAAAAGTCTTCCGAGCTCTCGAAGCTTTTTTCACTTTAGCTTTACCGAATACCCGCAACGACAATGTCGAACTACTACAACAACAATTCCTACCAGGGCCAAGGTCAGGGTGAAGCAGCAAGCTACCAAGGTAATTTATCCATCCTTGCCTGTGACGTGCGCGTGTGCTTATTGAACCTGTGTTGTATTTAGGTGCCACGGGTAACGCCCAGCAGGGATCTTACGGCTACCCGCCTCAGCAGGCATCGTCCGGCTACAATCCGGATGCATACGGTGCACCCCCTCAGCCTTATGGTCAGCAACAGCAGCATCAGTCGTATGGTGGACAACAGTCTTATGGACAGCAGCAGCAGCAGCAGCCTTATGGTTCCGACCCCTATGGCACGGGTCATCAGCAACATGCAAGCTACGGCCAACAGGTGGATCACGATGATGCTGCACGGTACGCATCAGAGCACGCGCCAGAGGAAGGCGATCGTGGCATGTTTTCTTCCGTCTTATCCAACGTGATGGGCAAGAAAGATTCCCACCAGGGCTCGGCTCAGGACGTGCAGCATGCCGAAAACTCGCATCAGCAGTACTACGGCGGCGGTGGCAACGCCAGTGGCGGCGGTTCGGCCCATGATATCGGCTCCGCTGCCGCTTATCAGGCCATGAACAACCAAAAGGCAAGTGGTGGCAACGACAGCATGAATGCCATGATTGGTATGGCCATGGCCGAAGCTGCCAAGTTGTTTGCCAAACAGCAGGGCGGCGGTGCAGGCGGCCATGCAGGCAGCAGCTCTTCGAGCAAGACCGAGGCCATCCAGGCAGCTGCCATGATGGCCATGAAGCTGTACGCTCAGAAGCAGGGCGGCGGTGCAGGCGGCCACGGTGGTTCCTCCGGCGGTGCTGGTGGTCTCGGCAGCATGCTCGGTGCCGTCATGAGCCAGGCTGGCGGCTCCCAGCAACACAGCAGCGGTGGCTCTTCCGGCGGAAGCGGTGGCCTGGGTAGCATGGTCGGCTCCATGCTGGGTGGTGGCCAGCACCAGCAGCAACAGCAGCAGCAGCAGTCCTCCCATAGCAGTGGCAAGGCTGAGCTTGCTCAAAAGCTGCTCGGCAAGTTCCTGTAGTGTAATATGTTGATAGCTCCCAACCCGGTCGTAAGATTACTGGAAGAAACCTATACGCCAGGTTGCATGCATGTGTACATTTGAATTCTTTCTCTCTGTCAAAAGGAGAAAAATACATAAATTGACGCGTTTTATTCTAATCGCCATCTTTTGCCTCTTTCCTCTTTCTCCTCTCATCCTCTGACCCCTCACTCTCTCCGTCTTTGAAAATGGTATACACACGTGTTGCGCGCTCAAATTAAAACAGGGCGTCTAACCGCCTCCTCCAGCTTTCCCACTTTCAAGTCGCTCAGCGACGTAGTGGTGTAGTCTCCAAGCCTACCCCCGCACCTAGCAAAAGCAATGGCGTGACGCCAAAAGAACAACAAGAAAATAAAGCTCTTGGTTGGCTTCAAACGATCCACGAAGAGTCCGGCGAGCCCGGTCTACTGCGCACCTTACAAGCTCTGGTGATCAGTGTCCATGAGCATAAGGAGGGCGACAAGAAGAATGGAAGCAACAACATCAAGGCTATCATGAAACGCGCTATGGGCAGCCAGAACCCTGCTACTACCGATCCGTTTGTGCCTACGCCAAGCGACGAGCCGGACGGCTTTGCATGGACCGTCGGCGCTATCATCAAGAACCTCGAAACCATCTTAGGGTTGACGCCCACCAATACCAAGGCCATCAAGGAGCTTCTCGGGTTACCCGTGTCACACCAAATTGTCTTGATCAAGGGCATCGTTGAAAGGTAAAGTGAGGTTTGTTTACATGGTACCACGTCGCTCATACCAATCAGACTCCTGAGCACCAACGCGCCCGTCAATGATCGACATAACACGTTTGAAGCTGTCATGCAAATCCTGGGAACCATGGGTCCCAAGCAAGACGACCTTGTTTATTTCATCTCTCAGCCCTTGATCGAAACATTTTATGTACGCAAGTCCTCAATCCACGACACACGCTTTTTTCACACGTTCTTTGCATATGCATACATATAGAATGACATCCACACACCTCCCATCAACTTTGTTGGAAACAATTTTCGTACAGCGGATGGCAGCTACAACAGTATTTGGTTCCCCAAGGCCGTAAGTACCAGCGCCTTCATGTTACTCGCTATGGATATTCACGATCATGATAGGGCATGGCAGGAACCAAGTATTCGCGTACTGTCACATCAACCCAAAAAGTATACGACAAGCTTCCGCCCGCCGAACTGGTGTTTGAAAAGCTGCTGAAACGTCGCGAGTTTGTCCCGCATCCTTCGGGCGTCAACATGCTTTTGCTGTATCTGGCCATCCTCATCACTCATGATGTCTTTTATTCGGATCCCAACGATCCTACGGTGAACGTGACAACGAGCTATGCAGACTTGTAAGCACAAAAACACTGTTCAATATCATGTGGGCTTAGATAAAAAAAATAGGTCAACACTCTATGGCTTCAACCGCACAGATCAGGAGTCCGTCCGTGAGATGCGGCAAGGTCTGCTTAAACCTGACCAATGGTTCGACAAGCGCCTTGTGATCCAACCACCAGGTACTGTGGTTATCCTGGCTTCTCTAACAATACATAGTTCTCACATATGTTCCCAAATAGGTGTGACCGCCCTACTGGTGATCTTTTCACGCAACCACAATTATATTGCACAGCAACTCTTGGAGAGGAATGAAAATGATCAGTTCTCCTACGGACCGGACAAGGCTTTAAAGACGGCCGAGGACCAAGATGAGCACCTATTCCAGACGGCTCGTCTAATCAACAATGGCTGGTAAGTGTTGGCAAGCGCATTTGACATTTGGAACTCACGCGGCATACAGCTATGCCAATATTATTCTACACGAGTATTTGCGCACCATCCTAGGTCTTAGTCCCGACTCACACTTCCTGCTCAACCCGCTTGCGACGCCCTCAAACCCCGTCTATGGCAATTCGGTCTCAATCGAGTTCAACTTTATCTATCGGTGGCACATGGCCATCGGCCAAGAAGATGAAGCTTGGATCGACAAGGTCATGGGGCTCCTATCCGGAGAGCTCAAGACTCTGCAAGATCACAAACCGGAGCCTAAAGAAGATGGTGGTACCGATCAGGGCATATTTGAGCAACTGTTACCCGCCTTCAACAAGGAATTCGTCAAGGCCACGCCCGAAGAGCTTGCCAAAGGTCTGCCTATCGCAGGCGCACACCGCGATGTCAAGACAGGTGTCTTTTCTGATTTCGATCTCGCGCGTGTCTTGCGGAAAGGCTACACCCAGATTGCGTCTGAGCTGGGCTATGGCTTCAAGACGCCGGCCAGTCTGGCGCACGTCGAAATCATGGGCATCAAGCAGGGCCGCTTGCTCAAGACGTGCACGTTCAACGACCTGCGTCGCCATATGAATTTGACGCCGCTGACGAGCTTCAAGGACTTTAGTGATGACGAGGAGATACAGCAGAACCTCGAAGAGCTGTATGGGCACCCCGATAACGTGGAGCTATATGCCGGTGTGATGGTGGAGCGTCCCAAAGTGACAGGCTTGCGCCTACCTTACACCATCGGGCGTGCCATTCTCAGCGATGCTGTCAACTTGCTTCGCAACGGTAAGGAAGTTTGGATTTCGCGATGGTATTTTCTCATGACTCCTGGTTCTTGCATTAGATCGTATACTGACGCAGGAGCTGACCCCGATCAATTTAACCAACTGGGGCTACGAATATCAGTCGGGCGACCCGAACAGAAATGGCCGTATATTGCCTACCATGCTCAGTAACGCGCTGAAACATGCCAACGCAAACATGCAACCCGCCTTTTCGGACGAAGAGGTGGCAAATCTCTTCAATGTACCAAATTTCCAAAAGAAGACTTGATTATCCACATAGCCATCTACTCATTTTCTTTTTTTTTTTTTTTTTTCAACCAGCAAAAAATACATATAACTACCAAAAAATATGCGTTGCTCTATCACACATACGAGGGTGTACTAAAGCTGTTTTTCTTTCTAGTCCATGTATATGTATATCTTTGAAATGTGTATTATTACTTTGTACTATTGACGAAGGATGCATGTTCAATTAATAACATTTTGTGGTAACGACAGTAGGTAAGGCGCCTTGGTGTCAAGCTAGTGCACTATAACGGCCAGTGTATCAAGGAGCATCTATATATCTTTGCTCGATATGACCTTGTCGTTTGCAGAGGACTCTGGTTGTACGGACACATAAAGAAAGCCCAAAACATATATCCGCATGGACTCTGATTTCTTGGGATCGGCAAATACCGACAATCACAAGAAGTGCAAAAACAATATTAGACGAGAGAAGTGGTCGAAAGGTTAAGTAGCTATCTGACATAGTGTTTTGTGAATGTTGTTGCCATAGGATATCATTGAGCAGTAGCCAAGAGTAAGTTAAACGGTCATAGGGTTCTTCGAGACACTTTATCAGAGATCGGAAATCTGCAAAGTGTGTAAAAGACTCACTTTCAAAGGTCTCCTCTCGTGCGCTTGCAGGTGCTGGGATAAATGGCGAAACTAAGGAACGCACTTTAGTGGTGATAAGAAGGCAGATGTTTTTCATTGGGTATGTTTTTGACAGTAATGACGACCGACGAAGGCACACTGGATATCCTGAGCGCCCTGGACTTCACTATTAGCGACCGATAACAACACATCCTTCGTTCCATTCACACATGGATGCTGAAGTTTCTCTCGACTCTCTCTTGGCCCGTCTGACCCTGCTGGAGGAGCGCATCGCTGCCAATCCCTACTACTCCTCTGATCCCAACGTGATTGTCCACAAACCAGAGATGTCCTTCACTCCACCTCCTGAGGTGTTGGCCGCCTTCCCTGAAATGAAGGCCGATTTCTTCCGGTCCAGACTGGACGATGAGGAGCGTCATGAACTCCTATTCAGCTGCCCTACGAACACTGTTTGTCGGTACGAGCCACCCGTCCTTAATGAACATCCCGCGGTGAGCGATGCTGTTCGTGAGGCTGATGAACCGCTGCGCGAGATCCAGTATCGTCTCTGTTTGATCACTCGGCCCTTGGACTGGTTTATGTACCAGTCCACACGTAATAACTGGGACGCTGATCAGTGGCGCACCCATTCTCAGGCTCTGGCCCGTGACATGCGGGTGCTCGGCCGATCTGGCTTCGTACATCACTGACCTTCGTATGGCCAGACATCCTCGCCGCCGTCGCCGTTAGCAACACACAGCCATTGAGCCCAGAGCCTCCATGGAGACCTCTCTGCCCTGTGACGTCCGGTGCCAGCGCGTGTCACCTTATTCAACGCGGATACTAATTGAAGCAACATTGGTAATTAGTATACGGGCGGACAAAAAATTATGGACGTTTAGTGAAATATACACTCTGAATAAATCGACTTACCCCTTGCCACCACCGCGGATTTAAGAAAAAAGGCAAACCCACATCTTGGTTCAATGACGAAAAAGAGGGGTTATAAAAGCAACTCGGCCCAAAGTAATAAATGGACAGTGAGAGAAGCTGGTGTGCGGCCTATGCCTATAATGGTGCAGGCTTCTTAAAAGTCACGCTCACCGCTCACCTGGCGGCACAATGGTGTAGGTGACCTAAGGAAGTCCCCGGAATACTGGTCTTTGCTCTGGCTGCGCCCGCCCCCCCCCCCTTACAAATGATGCTGGAAAATTCGCTCCTGGTGAGTTTGATCTGTCAGCTTCCGTTTCGATAAAATGATATCAAGTGATGTGCACGGTCATGGGTGTGCTTTTGGAAACATCTTCGAAGAAGTCTTCCACCTGTTTGCGGATTATGAACGCGCACCGTCATAACCCATGAACCTTTCATATTTTAATCACAGTACACTTTCATGTTAATTAAAGATTAAAGTTTTTGCGACGTGGGCCAGTGGAGTAAGAGTAGAAGTTTGACGTGTGTAGATAGCAGATGCAATCCTTTCATGGGAAAAGGAGCAAGAATAGAGGGACCAGATCGAGGCTATCATTGGCCAAGCAGCAACAACGAAGAAATGCATTGTTTTTATATATAATTACATGGATGTCGAAGATAACGGCCAGTTTGTATTCTATCTATTTTCATCTAAAATTTCATCCATGAATTCTTGACATTAAGTGACGCCAAATGAAAGCTCAGCATCATGAGCAGCTTCTTTGCGCTCATGGATTAACTAAAGTGCTCGAGCGATACAGAATCTCAGAAATCAGACAACACTGGACAGCTTATAAAGTTAAGTTCACACTTTGAAAGGGTAAAATCTTCTGTTTGTAAAAGATAATGGAGAGATTGATATGAGTACAGTTAGCGAGTAAAGAGGGAATTGGAGGAGGGATGTAGAGATTCTTCTATGAAAGGAGGCACCCAAGATTTTACGGGCAGAAGGTGACGGTGTAGCCAGTGGCCTTGCAGGTGTAGGTCGAGGTCTTGTCGTCGTACGCGTAGCTGTAGAC